>JANFOE010002064.1:0-48595 GCA_025667525.1 Glebionis coronaria | reverse complement strand
TTTAACTATTTGGGAGTTATGGTCGGAGGTAATATGTCTCTAATCAAAGAATGGGATGGGATCATAGATAAACTCCATTATCGGCTTTCTAAATGGAAGTGCGGTATTCTTTCGATGGGAGGTGTTGGGAATAAATCTATGTATACTTGTTACCCCTGCTAGTTGATTATTCGTACCCCTGCTAGAGTAAGTTCCCCCTGCCAAATAAAAAGGCAGGGGGATTGGTTCCCCTACTGAAGTCAAAGGCCCTACCGTCAGAGATAAACTTGGAATAGATTTTTACGCGTTTCTGTTACTACTCCTTAATACTTTCCAAGTTTGTTAGTAGTGATCTTGTACGTGAGTCATTATGCCTATAAAAGGACTCACTAGGTTAGCATGCAATGTGTGTCTTTCTCTATTGTCTTTCATTATCATACTTTAAGGTTTTGTAAACCCTAATACCATTTTAGGGTATTCGTATATCATTGATATATTAAAGTTCAACGTTTGCTTCAATCATATTGTTCTTGTGCTAAACATTATATTCCGCATCTTGTTTAGTTACTTTGCTTTGCAAAGTTTCTCTAGTGTTAGATTGAATACTTTCTTTCTATCACAACCCTTAAACAAGCTATTAAGGTTTAAGATCTGAGTTTGGGATCAACAAGTGGTATCAGAGCTTGTTGAGAAACTTTGTCTAAACCAAGAACAAAACCCTCATAACAACCATGTTTTCAGACTCTTCATCAAACAGGAACAACCACAATAGCCTCAAATTACCCATGTTGGATCCTGAAAACTTTGAATTATGGGAATTCAGAATCTAACAATACCTCAAAATGGAACATTATGTTCTCTGGGAGATCATAGAGTTTGGTGATCAATTCAACAAAATGGTGGCAGTTGAAGAGGGAAAGGAAGAAGAGAAAGGTGAAAGTTCCAAAGGTAAGGACAAGAAGAAATCTGCTACTCTTTGTGATAAGGAAATACTGGCAAGAAGGCATGATGTCAGGGCTCACAGCTCATTGCTGTTGGCTCTACCTGATAGACATCAACTAAGATTCAGAAAATACAAAACAACTAAGGAACTATGGGAAGCCATAGGAACAAACTTTGGAGGAAATGAAGCCACAAATAAGAAGAAGAAGAATCAAATGCTTGATGATTTTGCTTCTTTCAAAGCAATTGGTGATGAATCAATTGGAGATATTTATAATAGGCTTCAAGATATGGTGGCCCAGTTGGAGTTCTTTGATATTGAGGTGACAAGAGAGCAGGTGAATACCAGGTTCCTTAACAGCCTCCAGAAAGAATGATTTGTCTACAAGGCAATTTGGTAGAATAAGGACGACTTGGATAACAAGAACAATGATGACATATACAATAACTTGAAAGTTTTTGAACCTGTTGTCAATGAGATGAAGTCAAAAGGAACGATTCCCACCAACTCAAGTGGATCTACTGATTCCCCTGCCAACATCGCATTCATATCTCAAAGCAGTGGGATCACCAAAAGCAGTGGAATTGAAGT
Organism: Glebionis coronaria; assembly: GCA_025667525.1. Lineage (NCBI taxonomy): Eukaryota > Viridiplantae > Streptophyta > Magnoliopsida > Asterales > Asteraceae > Glebionis > Glebionis coronaria. Next base: position 47,082 of record JANFOE010002064.1, on the reverse strand, counting down.
AGGCCCTTCTAATTATTCCCCTGCTACCAGGTCTGGATCATCTTATGATGAAGAAAGACCTGCAACATTCAGTCTTGACACTGCTTGTGCTTTTATAGCATCCCAAGGGCCACAAGGATCTACTGTGTTGCATGAAGATCTAAGTCAAATCAGTAAGCAAGGACTGGAGGAGATGGATATCAAGTGGAACACGGCTCTGCTTAGCATAAGAGCCAACAGGTTTTACAAGAAGTATGGAAAGAAGATCTCAATCAATCCCTCTGATGTGGCTGGGTTTGATAAAACAAAGGTTGAATGCTACAACTGTGGCAAGAAGGGTTATTTTGCTAGGGAATGCAGAGGACCTAAGACTGGGAACAACTATAGGAAGGAAACCAAAGATGATGATTCTGGTGCTAAAGCCATGGTAGCTATGCAGGGGATAGATGGAGCAGGTGGATGGGATTGGAGTGCCATGACAGAGAATGTGGAAAGAAATCAAGCATTGGTTGCTGAGAAAAAAGAAGAATATTTTGCACTTATGGCCATGTCAAGTTCCATCTCTGACAATAAGGTATATGATGATTCATATTGTACTAAAGCTTGTCGGAAAAATACTGAGTCATTGAATGATCAAATCAGAAAGGTAAAAGCTGACTATATCAATTGTGACAATGAACTTGATAATTATAGACGTGCTTTAGAACAGTTAGAGTCCACCATAAGAGAGTTTAAACAAAGAGAAAGTGATTATAGGGATCACATTGTGATTCAAGAAAGAGATGCTAAGGAGAATAATAACTCCATTAATGAGTTGACTGCTGAACTTGAAGTTTTTAAATCTAACAAAAAGATTGATGATGAAACTGTTGAAAATTTTAGAAAAGCTTCAAAAGATTTAACTAAAGCAGTTGAAATTGGTCAATCTCCTAGGGACAAAACAGGGTTTGGGATTAAAAATGAGCATGCTACCATACCACCACCCCCTGCCAACATTCATGCACCTTTTCCTAGAAAAGACTTGTCTTAGACTGGTCTCCCTTGTTTTCAAAAACAGGATGATATTGAGTTTGACTTGAGTGCTTACATACCTAATAGTCTTGATACTGAAGAGCCACTAGTGAAAACTAGTATTATTAGGGACTTTGAAAAGGAACAGATTGCTTTAAAACAATGGAAAATTGATAACCCTGTTCTATTTTCAAGAGGAGGACTCTTTGGTAGTGATTCTAGTTCTAAGAGTAGTTCACCCAAATCTAAATTAGATCACAGTCCCCTAAGTCCACCATTAAATATGCTGGTATCTGTAGGCCTGTCAGAGGTAATCAAAGAAATTGGAATGACCAAAAGTCTCATCAATTAGGAGAAGACTTTGTGATAAATACAAAGCCATGCTTCACATGTGGCAGTTTTGATCACACTTATCAAGAGTGCAAGGAACCAGTGGAAGTGGTGGCTGCAAATCCTTTAAAGGATATGCAACCTAAAGCTATTCTTCTAAATGCAGGGGCAAAATCCTTTTCCCCTGCCAAGTATGTTGCCCCTGCCTTGAGAAACAGGGTGACTGACAAATATGTTGTTCCTGCACTTAGAAAGGTGAATGATGTTCATACCAAGCCCAGCACTTCCATGACCAACCCAACACCTCATAATGCATATAGATCTGGCCCTAGACCTCACCAACACATAAATAGAGGCCAAAACAAAAGATGGGTTCCCTCTGCTAAGCATAGGGATTCCCCTGCTAAACCTGGGGTATCCCCTGCTAGCAAAGTTTTGCCTTCTAGGAACATGGGTAGATGGGGAAAAGCTGTGAAAGCCTCAGATCGTTGGGTTTGGGTACCCAAAATGGGTACTCAGTCTAATGGTGTATCTCTAGTTTTTGATAAGCTATCCTACATTGATACACGAGGTTTCAAAGAAGACAAGAGATGATAGAGAATATTGGAATAGTGTATGCTCAAGAAGCATGACTGGACAAAAATCTTATCTGTCTAACTTTGTGCCCCTGCATGACAATGATGGTGTTTCTTTTGGAGATGGGCATGGAACAATAACAGGAAAAGGAACTATTGTCACCAATGGGATGACCTTTGATAATGTCTACTTGGTGAAAGAACTCAAGTACAATCTCTTCAGTGTGTCACAAATGACTGATAACAAGAATTTTGTCTTGTTTACTGACACTGAATGTCTGGTGTTAGGAAAGGAGTTGGTTTTACCACTAGACACTCCTATTGTACTCAGAACACCAAGACAAAAGAACATGTATACAATTGATCTCAAATACATCTCTCTTCAAGACAATGAAACCTGTTTCATTGCCAAAGCCTCAGTTGATGAGTGTAAGAAATGGCATAGAAGACTTGGTCATCTTAATTTCAAGAACATGAACAAACTGGTGAAATATAATTTGGTTCATGGTCTTCCTTCCAAGTCTTTTGTCAATGATCATACTTGTGCTTCCTGTCTGAAAGGGAAGCAACACAGAGCATCTTGCAAATCAAAAACAAGCATGTCCACCACCAAGCCATTGGAACTACTGCATATGGATCTTTTTGGTCCTACTTCTATGGCAAGCATAAAGAAGAAATGGTACTCCCTAGTGATTACTGATGATTTTTCAAGGTTCACATGGACATTCTTTCTATTTGAGAAGAGTAACACAGCTGATGTACTCATTGGGTTCATCAATCAGATTGAACTATCAAAAAACATGAAAGTAGTGACCATGAGATCAGATAATGGTGGTGAGTTAAAAAATTAGATACTGGATTCTTTCAGCATAAACAAAGGAATCAAGAGGGAATTCAGCATTGCAAGAACACCTCAACAGAATGGAGTTGCAGAAAGAAGGAATAGGACACTCATTGAAGCTGCAAGAACCATGCTGTCTGATTCCAAACTTCCAGTTATCTTTTGGGCTGAGGCTGTGTCCACTGCTTGTTATGTACAAAACAGGGCCTTGGTGGTTAAGGCACACAACAAGACTCCTTATCAGATGTTTAATGGAAGACCTCCTTTAATTGACTTCTTTAGACCCTTTGGATGTCATGTGATCATTTTGAACACTATTGACAATCTAGGCAAGTTCAGTGAAAAGGGAGATGATGGATATTTTGTGGGTTATTCATTGAACAACAAGGGATATAGGGTCTTCAACAAGAAGACAAGCAATATCACAGAAAATCTTCATGTGGATTTTCTTGAAGACAAGCCTGAAGATGTTCAAACATGTCCTGATTGGTTCTTTGATATAGAGGTTCTTTCAAAATCTATGAATTATGTACCTGTTGCATTGCAGAATACTAACATTTCAGGTACACAAGAACCAACTGGTGCAGAGAAGTCACCACTGAGGTACATGAATGTACCCTCACTATTTCCTATTGAAGCTGCTGGTGAAGAAGATGACCCTTCTCTAGGAAGAGAACAGCCAACCTCTTCCCCTGCTATGTCACTTTCTGAAAGCAGCGGAATGGCTGAAAGCAGTGGAATCCAGGATTCCCCCTGCTAGATCAATTGCTTCCCCTGCCACAAAGGATCCTGCTGCTAATGATATTAATGATGAAGAAAGAGTATCCCCACTCATTTCCTCATCTACACCCATATCTGATGGTCCTCTTATAACCAACAGTGGAAGTAGAATAATTAAGAGTGGAGGTCCAAGTTACTCAGAGCTACATTCAGCTCATCAGCACCCATCCCTAGGTCATGCTGTATCTTTTGGAAGTTCTTTTGAGGACTTCTTTCCCAATCAAAATAGCCCCATCAATTCTTATTTGGAAGAAGATGAAACAGAAGTAATCATGCAGCCTACCTACAGAATCAATAAGGATCACCCTATCTCTCAAATCATTGGTGATCCTGAAGCCCCTAGACATACAAGGTATACAACAAAGGAGCACAGCTTCATTGCTAACATCACCATGAAGTTCAATCATGACAATATGTAGTGTTGCCTGTTTACTGCATTTTTGTCACAAGAAGAGCCAAAGAAGATTTTCCAGGCTTTAAATGACCCAAGCTGGGTTGAAGCCATGCAAGAGGAGCTCTTACAGTTTGACATTCAAGAGGTTTGGATTCTAGTAGATTGTCCAAAATGGGCAAGGCCCATTGGGATAAAATGGGTACTCAGGAACTAAAAGGATGAAAGGGGGATTGTTGTCAGGAACAAAGCAAGACTGGTGGCACAAGGGTATACACAGGAAGAAGGAATTGACTATGAGGAAGTATATGCTCCAGTTGCCAGAATTGAAGCCATTAGATTATTCCTTGCTTATGCTTCATTTATGGACTTCACTGTTTTTCAAATGGATGTTAAAAGTGCCTTCCTGTATGGTACCATTGATGTAGAAGTCTATGTTATGCAACCTCTAGGGTTTGAAGACCCAGAACATCCAGACAAGGTATACAACGTGAAAAAGGCTATGTATGGACTTCACCAAGCTCCTAGGGCCTGGTATGGGACTCTCTCTAAGTATCTCTTGGATAATGGCTTTAGCAGGGGAAAGATTGATCAGACCCTGTTCACTAAGAAACAAAAGGGTGACCTTATGCTAGTACAGGTCTATGTTGATGACATCATCTTTGGATCCACTAACTCTATGCTTAGCAAAGAGTTTGCAAAATTGATGCAGGATAAATTTCAAATGAGTGCCATGGGAGAGCTAAACTTCTTTTTGGGGTTACAAGTTCAGCAGCGGATAGATGGGATATTTATCTCACAAGACAAATATGTGGCTGAGATTGTGAAGAAGTTTGGCATGTCTGATGGAAAGAAGGTGCCAGACCAATGGACAAGGATCATCCATGGGGTAGAGATGGTCCTGGAAAGCTTATAGATGTCAGGAACTACAGGTCTATGATTGGGTCTCTCATGTATCTCACAGCTTCAGAACCTGACATCATGTTTGATGTCTGATTATGTGCAAGATACCAGGTGGCACCAACATAGTGTCATTTATTTGCTTTAAAAAGAATTTTTAGGTATCTAAAGTGCCATCAAATCTTAGGACTTTGGTATCCCAAAGAGTCACCATTTGAGTTGATATCCTACTCAGATAGTGACTATGCTGGTGACAACAATGATAGGAAGTCTACAACAGGGAGATGCCAATTTTTGGGAAGCAGACTTATATCTTGGCAATGTAAGAAGCAGACTATTATGGCCACATCAACAACTGAAGCTGAGTATGTAGCAGCTGCTGCATGCTATGGTCAAGTACTTTGGGTTCAAAATCAACTGCTTGATTATGGGTATAACTTTCTTAAAACCAAGATATTTATTGACAACAACAGCACCATTTGCATTATTAAGAACCCTGTTTTTCATAGCAAATCTAAACATATTGAAATAAGACATCACTTTATCAAAGATTGTTTTGAGAAAGGACTAATTGTCCCTGAGAAAATTGATACAGAACTTAATGTTTCTGATCTTTTAACAAAAGCTTTTGAAGTGGGGAGGTTTCATTACCTGGTTGCAGGTATTGGAATGGTTACTCCCTAAAAATTGATGTCTATTATGTCATGTATATTCAGGGTTGCTTTATTGCTGTTGTTGTATAGCTGTTAGTAAATTTTTCCATTACTTTTCATTCCACTGCTTTTGAACACAGATCCCCCTGCTGGGGGTTCATTCCCCTACTAAGAGAGTTTTTCTCTTTAAAATGGGTTTGTTCCTTTTAAAAGTGGTTATATGTGGTTTTAGACTAACAATGCAGAGTTCTATATGGTGCATACTACTCCTTGGTGAATCAGGTATATGCTCCATGTTTAAGGGGAGGTTAGGTCACACCTTTAGGACTCAGGGTATCCTTAGGATGCTCATATATGATCTTAGATCATATCCATTGGTGAGTAAGGGTTCAGGGTGATGAGGGCTTGCTGCAAAGTTTGTCAGAATTCTGAAACCTTGAGGCACTGTAATGGGTACTTGCACTTCTCTATCAAAACATATTGTTGTTCAGGTACGGATGTGTGGTACACATTGCCAAGACTAACTGAGCATAGGTAAGGGAAAAGGTAGGGATGGTGACTAGGGTATGCATATTTTCTTGGGTTGACCAGGTGCAGGGTAACTTATGTGTTGACTTTTTGTGCTTAGACCTTTGCTGAATAGAGGACTCTTGAGTTTCTATGTATCTATCTTGTGTATACAAGTGTGTGCATTAGAGCAGAGCTAGTTAGCATTGGTCTCTCCATGACTAGTCTAATACCCCTAGGAAAGTTTCCCCTGCTTTCACTTTTTGCTTCCCCTGCTTTAATATCATTCCACTGTTTGACCGTTGACCGACAATACCGTTACCCTGTTCATAGCCGTTGGGCCTGCTTGCACAAAATTTCATTAGGGAATATTTTATTGTTTTTAAAAGATATTTAAGGCGCTTTCTTCGCTGATTGGTAATCTTTACTTTATTATTTTAAATAAATTACTTTTTTATCAAGATTTATCTTTGATATTTTTGCAATTTGAAAATTTGGTCCAATCACAGCTCTTCAATTCGCCTACAAAAACTTAATTCCCTTCACAAGCAGGTCCATCTCACTATCTCTCGACTAAATCCCACATACCTCTCACCTTTATAAACATTCAAAACATTTTCAAACTTTATCATGTCTCTAAAAATTGCTGCCAATCATAATCTAATCGCCTTATTACACGATGAACCAGTAGAGTTTGTTGATGCTGTGGCCTTTCTAAAGTCCTCGTATTTTATAGTGGCCCTTCTCATCAACCCTAGAATTTATACCTCACACATTCAGTAGTTCTGGTCTAAATCCATGACCAAAACAATGAATGGAGAGGTTACAATTCAAAGCGCTGTAGATGGTCATCCCAAGATGATTACACTTGCCTCCATCAGGGACAATCTTCTTCTTGATGATGAGGATGGGATAACCAACCTATCTGAGGCTGAAATCTTTGAGGGTCTTGTCAAATTGGGGTACACTCTTTCTAAAGACCAAAAATGTAAGTTTGCTAAAGGTCAGTTTTCCCCACACTGGAAGTATTTGATTCATACAATTTTGCAATGTTTGTCACCAAAAACCACTGCTTTCAATGAATTTGGTAGTGAGATGGCTTCTGCCCTGATTTGTTTAGCAACAGGGAGGAAGTATTGTTTTTCTCAAATGATTTTCAAAGGCATGGTTAAAAATGTTTCAAGCAATTCAAAGTTTTGTATGTACCCAAGGTTTATAGAACTTCTGCTGAATATGAGTGAACATGGTCCAATCAAGCACAAAAACTACTTTTCAGCAACCAAGCATACCACCAAACTATTCACCACACTTCTTGCACCATCACCACAGTTTTCTGGCAGGTCCATTCCACTCACTTCAATTATGATGAAACAAATCAGACAGGAAGAAGCCAAGACTCAAACAGCTAAACACAAACCTTCCGATTCCCCTGCCAAGAAACTACATCCTGCCAGTTCTCTACCCCTGCTAATCCACAACATGAAAGGCGATCTAAATCCAGGTTTGCCAGGTCTCCCTTGCCTGGTGAATCTTCACAAGCAGCAGAGAGGAGAGTCTCCAAGGGTTTGGAGCAAACTGAGGGTTTGGCTGCCACTACTGTCTCATCCTCAAGGGGTGAGTAGGATATTGACACCATCGGTAAGTCCTTTCCCTCACTCCATGATATCCAAAAAGGGGAGAAATCCACTTCTAGGGTTGTGAGCAGCTTGAAACCTATGACTATTTTGGAATTGATGAAAATGTGCATGAGTCTGAAAAGGCAGAATGCACAACTTGTACAAAATGTCAAAAAGCAAGGTCTGGTTATCAATAACTTAGAAACCAGACTTGCCACACTTGAGGGGAGGAGAAAGCCCAGACTTATCATATCCACAGATGAGGATGCTTCCAAAGGGGAGGAAGTTCCAAATACCGAAGAGTCTACTCAGTACTATTCATATCCTGGTGGTGTACAAGGAAAGATAACAAGTGCTGAGAAAGGGATTGAGAAAGGAAGTGCTGATAAGGGAAGTGATAAGGGGAGTGCAACTAAAGAGATTGATCAAACATTGCTAACTATGGGCAATCAAGAAGAAGCCCCTGCTTCAAAAGTTTCCCCTGCCATTGCTGATCCCACTGCTGTAAGCCGTTCCCCTGCTAAGCCTATCACTCAAACTTTTGTTAGAAAGAACAGAAAGCAACCAGTTCATAAGGGAATTACAATCAAAGAACCTGCATCTAAAGTTAAACCAGCACCAGCAGTGGATCCAAAAGACAAAGGAAAAGGGATCATGGTTGAACAGCCCAAGAGAAAATACAAGCATAGAACTCCTGAACAGCAAAGGGCTCAAGAAGCACATGATGCACAAGTAGCTCTCAGGCGAAAACAAGAGGAGATGGATATGCAGGATCAGAGAATGCTAAAGATAAGGCCTAAAGATATGCTCAAGCAGGTTGAAATTATGCATAGAGAGTTGGATGACAGGGTGCCTCATGTTGGAGAATTTCTAGATCAATGGGAGAAGGGGTAAATAAATGCTCCTTTGGAAGACAGGTATGAGTTGACTTGCCTTGTTTACAAATATCAAACTGAATATCTGGAAAGGAGGGCAAATCAAATTCAGAGAGATAAGTATTTAAGTTCTGAGAAAGGGCAACTTGAACACTACAAAGTCTTGCTCAAGAGACATAAGAAGTGAAAGGATGGGGACTTCACATATATGAGTTTTGAAGCTATAAAAATAGTAGTCAGACCAGTCTTAAGATAATATGATGTGGAAGATTGGATGACTATGAACTCTCCTAAGGAAGCTGAGTATCTTAGGAGACAAAGTGAAGTGTTACAGAAAGCTAGGGAATCCAAGAAAAGAAAGGCTGAAGGAACAACTTTGGAAACTACACAAGCAGGTGCATCATCCCAAGCAGGTGCATCATCACAAGCAGGGGCATTACATCAAGCAGGTGAAAGTTTTCCAGAGATTGAGAAGTCTGTACTTAATGTACAAAGAGCAGCCAAAAGACTCAAGATAATGGAGAAAGTTGGCACAGTTACTAAGGAGTCTCAACGTCCTTCAAATGAAGAAATTGATAAACAGCTAATTTTGCAGGAAAATGATGATATCTCGTCTAGTGAACTTGGAAAGAATTTTGCTATCATAGAGTATGCTTTTTATGAACACAAAGGGAGGACTTGGTGGAAGCTTACAAGAGCTGACAATACAGCACATACATTTCTAAGTTAGATGTCATGTTTCAAACCTTGGATAGTGAGGACTTAGAAGATCTGTGGAAAATTTTGAAAAAGTATTTTGTTGCAAAACCTCCTACCATGGATGGTGTGGAGAAGGATTGGGTAATCTGGGAGTGCATACATAGGATGTATGAGCATGAGTTATTTGATCCTATATTTGATGCAGCGAATAAAGGAGATTTGTTGTATTGGAAGCTGTTTACTAATTATGGGGTCTATGAGGTAGTAATGGAGGGAGTGAGTGTGTACTTGATCAATCATCGTTATTACCCCTTCACTCAGGAGACCTTGAAGAAACTAGCACAGGCTAACTTGATTGTAGATGCTAAAAAGCCTGTTGCTTATGATCTGGTAAGGATGATGCATAGTCATATTTGGCCAGAGAATTTGTAAGCATCCTCATCAACTAGGATTTATTCAGAAACTTGTCTTTAGGGGAAAGCACAAGTTTAGGGGAGGATTGTTGGGAATAAATCTATGTATACTTGTTATCCCTGTTAGTTGATTATTCGTACCCCTGCTAGAGTAAGTTCCCCCTGCCAAATAACAAAGACAGGGGGTTGGTTCCCCTGCTGAAGTCAAAGGCCCTGCCGTCAGAGATAAACTTGGAATAGATTTTTACGCGTTTCTGTTACTAGTCCTTAATACTTTCCAAGTTTGTTAGTAGTGATCTTGTACGTGAGTCATTATGCCTATAAAAGGACTCACTAGGTTAGCATGCAATGTGTGTCTTTCTCTATTGTCTTTCATTATCATACTTTAAGGTTTTGTAAACCCTAATACCATTTTAGGGTATTCGTATATCATTGATATATTAAAGTTCAACGTTTGCTTCAATCATATTGTTCTTGTGCTAAACATTATATTCCACATCTTGTTTAGTTACTTTGCTTTTCAAAGTTTCTCTAGTGTTAGATTGAATACTTTCTTTCTATCACAACCCTTAAACAAGCTATTAAGGTTTAAGATATGAGTTTGGGTTCAACAGGAGGTAGACTTACTTTACTTAAATCAGTTCTTGGCGCTACCACTATATATACCATGTCTCTTTATAATGTCCCTAAATCAGTTCTAAAAAATATGGAGGCGATTAGACAGAATTTCTTGTATGGCAGTCAAGGTTCTGAGCATCACATTACGTGGGTTAAGTAGGCGAAAATACTTGCTCCTAAATCTCATGGGGGTCTTGGTATTTCCTGTTTTCTCGCCCTACATAGAGCCCTTCTACTCAAGTGGGTTTGGAGATTTATTAGTCGTGATAATTCTTTGTGGTTTCGTGTGATCAGTTCTATGCATGGTTCGAAGTTGTTTCCAGTATGCCTAAATTCTCGTCTGTTTGGGGCAAGATTGTTCAGGAAATTGTGAGTCTCCGTAACCAAGGGGTCGATTCATTATCATACTGTCGTATTCAGACTGACAATGGTTTTAATATTAGTTTATGGAATGATCCTTGGTCTGGTGAAGATTTGCTTCGCGTCCTTTTTCCGCGAGTTTATTCTTTGGAGTCTAATCGTCACATTAGTGTGGCAGAGAAATTACATCATATTTGTGATTCCTTTTGTAGGCCTGTTAGAGGGGGGTCGAAGAGCAGCAGTTGTTGCACCTTCAATCTGTTATTCAACCTACGATTCTTTCAGAAGCTGCTGATAGATGGATATGGAAGTTGAGTGGCGACGGGGAGTTCCGAGTTAAAGATGTTCGTCTAGCTCTAGACAAATTTTTTCTGCCGAATGACAATATGCCCACACGTTGGATCAAATTCATTCCGATTAAGATTAATGTTTTCGCATGGAAGGTTAGTATTGTTCGTCTTCCTTCTCATATGAATTTAAGTCGAATAGGTGTTCATATGGATGATACTTCATATTCTATTTGTAAAGATTAATCAGAAGACGTTTCACATCTGTTATTTTCCTGTGATATGGCAACCGATATCTTTCGACTTATATGTCATTGGTGGGGTTTGAATTGGTCTCCTATATCCTCTTATGACGATTGGCTTCCTTGGTTTAAAGACATTCGTCTTGGTCTCAAGCTTAAACTTATGTTGGAAGGAGTTTTTTTATATCGCTTTGTGGATCATTTGGAACTTCAGAAACTGTATTCTTTTTTCGGACAAAAATCCTCAGAAAGACGTCATTTTTGATGATATACAACTCGGTCGTATATGTGGTTCCATGCTCGATGTAATAGTTTATTTAGTTGGGATAGTTGGCTTCGTCATCCTTATTTAATTTCTTTGTAATTTTCTAACTTCTTGTTAGAGTTTTTCTAATAAAGTTGTCGTTCAAAAAAGATCCATAGTCTTAGTGGAAGTACATGCCCCGAAAAGTTTTCTTTCTTTTGTTAAAAAGAGAATGTGTGTGCATATACACATATTTTCACAAAGTAAAACCCATAAATGGAATCAATAAAGATATGAAACGAAATTAAAGAGCATAAGCCTATATGCACGTGTAAAGTAGCTTTTCAGTATAAGCTAGCACGAAAATTTCAACTATATATTTGTTTTCAAACAACGCAAGTTTATAAGAAAATAAAAAGACTAGAAAGAAGTTAAAAAAAAATAGGATGTTAGTAGTATTCTCGTTTGGTTAAATTGTATGGTGTCCACATGACGGCTTTTAGAAAAAATGATGTAAGTGCAATTGCTACAAAACATGGTACTCAGTTGATGCTTTTGAAATGTTTTTGCAATCATGGGGTGCGTTAAGTTATACTAGTGTAATGATTGAGCTTCATATTGTTGCTGATTTGAAAGATAATATTATGGTGGCTATACTTAAACTTAAGGCGATGGTTTCTATTTGACTACCCTTCGTGTTGAATATGAGTGGAAACCTCTAAACTTTTTTAGTTGTAGGAATTGTCATCATGTGTTAGATGAATGTCCTAAGGTTATGAGGTGGGATGTGTCAAAGAATGTGAAAATCTTAAGCAAGGGGCTAAGTGTGTGTCAGTTGGCTCTAAGGTTAACTTTAAACCAATTTCCTGAAATTTATTCTCGCTCATAAGAAAAGTACCGCTTCTAGTGGTAGAAAGAAACAAGATATGCTTTCTAGTAAAGATGTTAGTAACTCAAATTTCGTAACACGCTTAATTTAGTTAAAAATGATGATAGATTAGGTAAAAGTGGTCCTCTTATGTGGAATATAGTGATGCTCCTATCATTGCTTATATTGACAAGAATGAATGAAACATTATATATGAATATTTACATGAAGGGATGTTGGTACCTTAAGAAAGGTTGAATATGCAAGTGAGTTTAATGATGAGGATATTGTTGAACCTAGACGAATGATATGGAAAAATTTATGGTTGCTAACTCCTTTGGGATATAAAATACGAGACAAATAGTGTGTTGGAACAATTGATGGACTCTTATGCGGATGTTGATATCGACTATGACCCATACTATGATGTTATGCATGAAGATCAGTATATTTCAGACAATACCCTGGTCTATTACTGATAGCTATGAAATTAGTTCCCAATGTCATAAGAAGAACTAGATTTCTTCATGTTTTTGGGACATTGTAGTCTATGTCTTCATGTGTTTCTTCATTTTAAGGAAGATGGACGCCTATGTAACGAGCTTAGATGTAGGACTTACTCACCTTCATTATACATAACTGTTTTTGGGGTAACAGAATCTAACTCTTTACCTGAAAAACATTATTAAAAGAAGGTTCTACAAAATAAGATCCCAAATCAAGACCTTAACCAAAATGCACCACATTACAAAATCCGTTTTACCATAATGTAGAAAAAACGTCCACAAAAAGTTATATCATTTACAACAATCACAAAACCGAGATCCCCTACAACTAAAAAGTCATCACAACAAAAAAATGAACAAACAAATCGAGATATCAAAACATATGTTGGTTCTTACCTTTTGGTTATATGACGGGATTTGAGTACTAATGAAGATCGATTTTTTTCTCGTGGATAGAAGTGCTTGTGATGTTGTATTTGGTATATGATGGTTTCGTTGGTATTTGGTTTACTGTTGAAGAATCCCAAGTAAGATAGTGTTTAGAGATGAGATTGTACAAAATTTGTTGTGATGGTGGTATAGATGGTGATGGCAAGTTAGTAGTCCTAAGTGTGGAGGGAGTGGTGGTCGTGGTACGTCAGGAAGTGATGGTGTGAGTTGTGATGATGATGAGGTGATTAAGGAGGATTATATATGTATCACTAACATTATATGTGAATTTTTTGAAGGGTAAATTTATCATCACAACCCATGAAAGAAATGGGGGACTCGTCCCTTCGAACCAAAAAGAAAAACTAGCCTTTAGAAAAAAAATACTACTTTAATAAAAAATCTAAATTAAAAGATATTTAGTTAGAAAAGAACAATTGGTAAAGTATGATAAATTTTAATATGAGCAGTCCTTAGTAAGTTATGTGCTTATTGTTCGTCCTAATTGTGTAATTGATCTTATGGATTTAATATGAAAGTTAGTCATATTAGTTCTTTTTGATTAAATAGTTATTACTCTCGACAAATTTATTATCTAAAAAGATAAACGAATTTTTTTAGAAAAGGTTCCCCTAATAAAAAGTATGATCTAGAGGGGCTTAAATCTACGACCTTCGGCTTATAAGACCAAAGTTCAAACTAGTGGTGGGAGTCGGGTTCGGGTCAATCAGGTCTGGTCCAATTCGTCAAGGAAAAATATAAGTTCCCTAACCCGAACCGACTTGAACTCGGGTTAGGGTCTATTAGGTCGGGTAGTCAGTTCAGGTTGACTCGATTAATCCGAATTGTAATTTGAACCCGAATAACCCTATTCGAATTGCCATCCCTAGCCTACACCTATTCACCTACATATAATTCAGTGTTTACAAATGACTTTCCTATGGATGAAATTTTGGTCATTAGATTAAAATGGAATAAATATTGTGTTTGGTTGGATTAGTTTTCACCTATACGTATTGACCTACATATAATTTAATGTTGACATATAACTCTCTTATGGATGAAAATGCGATCAGTGTATTTAAACAAAATAAATGTTGCATTCGGTTGAATTAATTTGCACGTACACCTAATGACATATATATAATTCGATATTGACAAGTGACTTTCTTATAGATGAAATTGTGGCCATTGGATTTAAACGTAATAAATGTTGCATTTGGTAGAATTAACTTACATCAACACCTACGGAATAAACGGAATAAATGTTGCATTTGGTTGAATTAATTTCCACCTACACCTCCTGACATACTGACCTACACATAGTTCAATGTGCACAACAAGGTTGCAAAACTCACTAGGCGCGACTGGGTGGATAGGTAGCGCCTAGCGATTAATCGGTTACGCGGAGATTAATCGGATTGAATTTTTATATATAAAACTATAAAATTAATACTTTATGCCCAATTTAGTCTACTTAGTCAATTTTTGTTTGATTCGGCCGAATTTTATCCGTAACCAAGCTGATCGATTTAGCCGATTTGACCAATTTATGCACGATTTAACCCATTTTTAACCGATAAATTGGTATGTATATCCGATAAATTGGTATTATTACATATTTTTGACCAATATGATTAATAAAGACGATTAATGAAAAACAAGGTGTTCAATGAGCGCCTAACGCCTAGGCGAGGATTAATCGGATGCTTAGAAAGTTTTTTGCAAAACTGGTTGACAGATGGCTTTCATATGGATGAAATTTTGGCCATTGGATTAAAACGGAATAAATGTTGCACCTGGTTCAATTAGTTTCCACCTACAATTACTCATCACCTACATATAATTTAATGTTGTCAGATGACTTCATATGGATGAAATTGTGGCCATTGGATTTAAACGAAATAAATGTTGCATTTGGTTGAATTAAGTTTCACCTAGACTTATTCACCTACATATAATTCAATGTTGATAGATGACTTTCTTATGGATGAAATTGTGGTCATTGGATTTAAACGGAATAGATGTCGTTTAATTTTCACCTACATCTACTGACCTACATATAATTTAAACAGATGTTTTTTCTATGGATGAGATTATGGCCATTAGATTTGAACAGAATGTTGATCCCAAACTCAGATCTTAAACCATAGCTTGTTTAAGGGTTATAGTAGAAAGAAAGAATTCAATGTACTATGAGAGAAACTTTGCAATACACAAAGTAACTAAACAACATGCGGAAAGTAATGTTTAACACAAGAACAAATGATGAACCAAACGTTAAGCTTTAATATATTGATGATATACGAATACCCAATGATGGTATGCCAACACGATTAGTTACAAACGCTTTTTGACAAGCCTTTGCTGCAACAGGTCGTGTGAACCAAAATATTACGGTTTTATAACCTTAAAGATTGAAATGAAATAACATAAAAGATGTATTAAAATTGAAAACCTAATGAGTCCTTTTATAGCACAAGGACTCATGTACAAGATCACTACTAACAAACTAGAAAACTATTCTGGAGTAGTAACGGAAACACGTCAATATCTCTTCCTAGTTTATCCATGCAGCAGGGTCTTTGACTTCTAGCAGGGGGGGGGGGCAATCCCCTGACTTCATTAATCAGCAGAGGGAACTTACTCTACAAGGGGGAACTTTGACCAACCAGCAGGGGGAACTAAGACTCATACATTTATTCCCAACAATCCTCCCCTAAACTTGTGCTTTCACCAAAATGACAAGTTTCTCAATAAATGCTGGTTGATGAGGATGCTTACAAACTTCCTAGCCAAATTTGATTGTGAATGAATCTGACAAGATCATAAGGAACATGATTCTTGCAATCCACTCTCAAGTCAGTCTACACCATCTTCTTCATTGTCTCTTGTGAAAGAGGATAATAACGATTATTGAGCAGATAGACAGTTACTTCTTTCATGGCTAACTCATAAACTCCTGAATTTGTGAACAACTTCCAATATAGCATTTTGGCTCCATTTTGTGCATCAAAAATTGGATCATTAAAGTCAGTCTCATACATCCTACGCATGCTGTCCCAAATCAACCAATCTTTCTCAACTCATTCTATAGTAGGAGAATTTGCTACAAACATTGATTTTAGAATCCTCCATAAATCATCCAGGTCTTCTCTATCCATGGTTTAAAACATAAGACTCAAACTCTGGAATTTCTGAGCTGTATCATCAGCTCTTGTAAGCTTCCACCAAGACATACCTCTATAGTGATATACAATATACTACACTATGGAGCATTTTTTCCTCATTTCATCAGATGGCATTTCATCAGGTTCCTCCAAGATTAAATGTTGATCAATTTCTTCATTGGAGGGTTTCTGATCTTCCATAGTAACTACACCAATTTTCTCCATCCGCTTCAATTTCTTGGCTGTGTTGGGTCAAAAAGTTGATGTGGCAGAAACTCACAAACGAAGAAAACATGAAGATTTTGTCTAAGCATTGTCAAGAGCAATCTAAGCGTTGACAAGAGCAAATCCAAGGTTGACAAAGAAAGCATTGTCATGTACAATCCAAGCATTGTCATGTACAATGTAAGCATTGTTAGAAACGTAGACAAATAAGCTTATGGAAGCTTCTATTTAGATAAACATGCAAGATATATTCTGCATAAGTTTATTTAAATAGAAGATTTACTTGTTTATTTGATTTTATCTCTTGTAAACCCTAATCCTTACACTATAAAAGGAACCAAGGGTCTTAGGTTTTATTAATACTTTCATTCACAATGTAAACCTAAAGCGTGTGTTGCACTAGACATGGGATTCAATGTATACACGTCTAGTGGTTGTTTGTTATTAATATAATGAGCAACCCAATTGTTTTAATTCATGTCTATTGTGCCTAAACACCTTGTTAATGTGTTATGTTCTAATTCCGCTTTGATTATTTAATCATATGAACATGGTGCATTCCTAGTAGCTTCAAAGATCCGGAAACCAAGGTTTCCACAATTGGTATCAGAGCCTCGTGGCTCGTGATGCTAGGACCAACAAGGTTTTCGTGTATGGTGAAAAGAAGAAAAATCCGTCTAGGGTTTTTCTAGACGTTTTTGTATGCGCAACAGTATTCAGAAGGTCATAACTTTGATTGAACCGTTGGATCGTCACGAAATTTCTTGTGTGTGTTCTATACACATATATCTAGACATCCACTGGAGGGATTGTCAAGTTTTATACCCAGTAAAAAGTTATTAGGCGTCAAAGATGGCTGCAGAGATATAATTCGTTTTTAGGGTTTGGTCTTTAAACCCTAGATTCATCTTTTGAAACATAGTAGCAGCCCTGTTGATATCAGTTAGTATTAATGATGATGATCATGTTCTTGGCTATTAGAGTTTGTTTTAGAACCCTAGAAACGGTGCAAGAATCAAACGCCAAGTTGCTGTAAGTTCATATGGAGTTTTAGGGTTTTGTAAACCCTAGATCTATTCTTTGTGTAAAAGCAGCAGCTTGGTATATATTTGGAATTGTTAATACTGTATCAAGGAAAATATGGTGACGTGATATAGCTATGGTAACTTGGACATGACATGTTAAGAGAACTAGTCAACAAAAGGGGCGAATATAAAGGATCTGTGTGGTACATATTGTTTTTTTATTCGCATCTTGTCATGGTCCCAAGAAGTCATGTTGAAGGGTATGGTTATTCACATGCGAAAGGCAGTCCTACATATTGAAGGGTACTATTGTCACTGTCTATACTCTACTTTAGTTGTGGGACGTGTATGAATATTGCCAAAGTGAATAAGCAGCTTGCGTATATGGTCATATAATATTCTATGTTGATGCTTTTTGTGTTCACATGAACAAAGCGTGAAGCTCCTGGTTATAGATGTATATTATTATTTGACTTATCATAAGCAAGTTGGGAATGACAAGTATATGTCACGTGGGTTACTAGATCAGCGAAAGTACATTTGTTGTACAAAAGAATTGCTTCATGGAATTAAGGTAACATGTTATCTTCATTATAGCACACTGTTCTTATTATTTTTACACGCTGATAAGAGATGTAGCCCTAGAAGACGTCAGCAGTTGAGACGCTGACAGGTATTGGTTTGACGCTGACAAGAATAAGTCGAACGCTGACAGAGAGCGTTGACATGAGTTGTCCGAGAAACACTTGCTCAAGCGTTGATAGGTTTTGTCTGATATCTGACAATACATGTGACTAAGATATTGGACAACGAAGGTTCTCGGATAACAAAAGAATAGCTGCTGTTTGAGAAAATTGATAGGTTTTTAGCACACAAAAATGAGGTATTTACACACGAAGGTACATGTAATCTCCGTTTTATTTAGAATATCAAGTTGATATTTATGGCTCGGATATTTTTAAAAGGGATTAATGATTTTAATGCGAGTTAGCAACAATTCGCGAGGTAATTTATTGGATTTGATTATGTAATCGGGGTAGCCTTGTAAAAGAGTTATCCGTCTAATAGCTTTTACATATGATATGAAGAATAAGTTTTGTCATGAAGAGGTGTTGGCTTAAGGGGAAGAATTCTTATGGTAAGTTTGATGATTGAAGAAGATTTTCGCGAGTTTGTGTTCTATCATATCTTAAAGTCATGCACTTCCAGCCACTGACTTTTAAGGTAACTTGTTTGTGCCTACATTGTTACTGGTGAAGTGATACAAGATCTAGGAATATGTGATTTTTCTTATGGTACTCTATGCACATATTTTCTATCACTTGAAGGAGTTACATTATCGTGCTCAGTGTCTCACAAAGGATGAGGATTTTTGTATTCATCACACACTTCATCACATCGTACAAGATATGGAACATAGGTTTGGGTTATTCTACTTCTACATCAAGAATATTATATTTATTTTTCTTCAAGATCATTACATAGAGCTACATTTGGAGAATCTTCAAAGATTGCATACATTATTTACTTCCCTGTTGATGTGACAAAAAAGGGGAAGACATACATGCTACACTTGAGGGGAAGCAATTTAAAGATCATGTACAATTTACAAGAGATACATAAGAGTTTTGCCGACATTAACTAGGGGAAGATTGTTGGGTCAAAAGGTTGATGTGGCAGAAACTCACAAAAGAAGAAAACATGAAGATTTTGTCTAAGCGTTGTCAAGAGAAATCTAAGCGTTGACAAGAGCAAATCCAAGGTTGACAAAGCAAGCATTGTCATGTACAATCCAAGCATTGTCATGTACAATGTAAGCATTGTTAGAAACATAGACAAAGAAGGTTATGGAAGCTTCTATTTAGATAAACATGCAAGATATATTCTGCATAAGTTTATTTAAATAGAAGATTTACTTGTTTATTTGATTTTATCTCTTGTAAACCCTAATCCTTACACTATAAAAGGAACCAAGGGTCTTAGGTTTTATTAATACTTTCATTCACAATGTAAACCTAAAGCGTGTGTTGCACTAGACGTGGGATTCAATGTATACACGTCTAGTGGTTGTTTATTATTAATATAATGAGCAACCCAATTGTTTTAATTCATATCTATTGTGCCTAAACACCTTGTTAATGTGTTATGTTCTAATTCCGCTTTGATTATTTAATCATATGAACATGGTGCATTCCTAGTAGCTTCAAAGATCCGGAAACCAAGGTTTCCACAGGCTGCTCTTTGTGAATTAAGAGCAGATATTTCACCTACTAATGAGGATCCACCTGCTTGTGTAGTTTCCACTGCTTTAGTGGTTACTTCTCATTATGGCTTCCTTCTTTTAGCTTCCCTGGTTTTCTTCATCATTTCATTCTTCCTTCTAATGTACTCAGCCTTCTCAGTTGTGCCTATACCAAGAAAGTTATCCACACTAGTTGCCTTCATAACGGGAATGGCAGCTTTCTCTATTTCTTCAAAGGTCATCTTCCTAAAGTGAGCGTCAGTATACTTTTTGTACCTCTTGAGTATGACCTTGTAATGTTCCAACCTCTCATTTCCAGATCTCTGATATTTATCCTTCTGAAGCTGCATAACTCTTCTTTCCAAAAAGTCATTTTGAAAGTTAAAGATCAGAAGAGCCAATGCATACCTTTCCTTCAAAGGAGCATTAACCAGTTCTTGATTCCATTGCTCCAAGAATTCTGAAACATTGGGTACCCTTTCATCCAGCTCTCTATGCATAATCTCAATCTGCTTGAGCATTTCCCTTGGCTGCATTCGTACCTTTTCCTGTTCTGAGAGACCTAATTTAGAGACAACCAGTTGTGCCTCCTTTCTCCTCTTTTGCATTCTCTCCTCTTGCATATGTAGCTCTTCTTCATGCATTCTCTAACCTACAAGTTCATCATGTTCAGACTGAGCCCTTAGTTCTTCTGGTGTTTTATGCTTATATTTCCTTTTGGGCTGTTCAACCATTTTCCCATTCCCTTTGTCCTTTGGATCTACTGCTGGTTTAGCTTTGGGAGCAGTTACTCCAAATTATATTCCCTTCTGAGTTGGCTGCCTCTTCTTCTTCCTAGCAAATGTTTGAGAGATATGTTTCCTTGTAGGTGCAATAGAAATAGCAGGGGGAATATTTACAGCAGTGGGATTAATGCTAGCAGGGGAATCTTTTGTTGTAGCAGGGGCTTCTTCTTGTTGACCCAAATTTAGCAATGTATGGGCTAAATCCTTTGTTGCACTTCCCTTGTCACTTCCTTTCTCCTCACTAACAATCTTCTCTTTACCAAGTTCATGTTCACTTGGAAAGACATGTCATTGAGTAGACTCGTCTGTGTGAGATACTTCCTCTTCTTTGGAAGCATCTTTATCAGTGGATATAATCAGCTTTGGTCTTCTCGTCCCCTCAAGTGTAGCAAGTCTGGTTTCCAAGTTGGTAATGACCAGACCTTGCTATTTGACTCTTTGTACCAGTTGTGCATTTTGCTTTTTCAAGCTCATGCAAATTTTCGTCAACTCCAATAAAGATAGTGCTTTCAGTCTGCTCTCAACCCTAGTAGGAGATTGCTCCACTCTTTGGGTATCACTGAGTGAGGAAGTGGACTTACCTATGGTGTCACTATCTTACTCACCACTTGAGGATGAGTCAGTAGTAGCAGCTAAATCCCCAGTTTGCTCCATACCCATGGAGACTCTCCTCTCTGCTGCTTGTGAAGGATCACTAGGCAATGGAGACCTAGAAAACCTGGTTTTGGTCCTCCTTTCTTGTCGGGGGTTGGCAGGGGGTAGATCACTAGCAGGGGCATTAGTAGATGAAGCAAGGTAATCAGTAAGGGTTGGTTGGGCTGCTCTGGGTTTTGAAGCAGCTTCACGTCTAATCTAGTTCATCATGGTTTGAGTAAGGGGTACTGCCCTTCCAAAAAATTATGGGGGGGGGGGGGGGTTGCTGCAAGAGTAGTAAATAGTTTGGGGGTGTGGGGGTTGGCTGTGAAATGATGTCTATGCTGAATGGGACCATGTTGACTCATATCCAACTAAAGTTCTATAAACCTTGGAATCATATAAAATTTTGTACTGCTTTTAACATTTTTAACCAAACCTTCAAAATCATTTGAGAAAAACAATATTTTCGCCCTGTTGCCAAACACACCAGAGCAGAAGCAACTTGAATGTCAAATTCATTATAAGCAGTAGTTTTTGATGACAAGCATTGCAAAACTGTATGAATTAAGTACTGCCAATGGGGTGAAAACTGACCTTTAGCAAACTTACATTTTTGATTCTCAGAAATGTTGTACGCCAAGTTTGTTAGACCCTCAAAAATTTCAGCCTTAGGCAGAGTAACCCCCCCCCCCATCATCCAAGACTAACTTGTCTCGAATGGAGGCAAGTGTAATCACTTTGGTGTGACCATCAGCAGGATTTTAAGTGTCACCTCTCCATCTACTATTTCAGTCGTGTCATTAGACCAAAACTGTTGAATGCATGAGGTGTATATCCTTGGACTGATCACAAGAGCTAAACTAAAATAACTAGATTTTAGATAAGCAACTGCATCAGTAAATTCAGCTGTTTCCCCAGAAAGAATTGCAATTTGGTTATGGTTAAGAGAAATTTTGAGAGACATTGAAAACGTTTGAAGAATTTAAAGGTTTATAATTTGCAAAAAGAAGTGGGGGATATGATCGACTGAATGAGTTTGGAATGTTGGTTAAGGGATTGAGTTTATATAGGCGAATTGAAGGACTGTGATTGGACCAAATTATCAATTTGCATAAAAATCAGAAATAAATCTTGCTAAGAAAGTAATTTATTTGAAATAATAATAATGAGGTAACCAATCAGCGAAGAAAGCGCCTTAAATATCTTTTGAAAATAATAAAATATTCCCTAACCAAAAATTTAGCAAGCAGGCCCAACGGCTATAAGCAGGGTAACGGTATTGTCGGTCAATAGTCAAACAGGGGAATGATTTTTAAAGCAAGGGAAAGTCATATTAGCAGGGGGAATGAAAAACAAAAGCAGGGTAAACTTTCCTAAGGGTATTAGGTTAATCTTGAATAGGCTAATACTAAACAGCTCTGTTCTAGTGCACACACTTGCACAAGCAAGCTAGATACACAGAATCTCAAGAGTCCTCCATTCAGCAAAGTCCTAAACAGAAAAATCTAACACATAAGTAACCCTGTACCAAGTCAACCCATTGAAATAAGCATACCCAGGACTCCAACCCTACCATTTCCTTCCTATGGTCAAGTGGTCTTGGCAACATGCATCAAAAGGCCCCATTTTGTGCAGCAAGCTGCCCAAGCAAGATTTTTGAGTACATATTACAATGCCTCAAGGTCTCAGAACTCTAACAAGCTTTGCAGCAAGTTATCATTGTCCCAAGCCCTTACTCACCAGTGGGTTGATCTAGAATCATACATGAGTACCCTAAGGATACCCTGAAGCCTAAAGGTGTGACCTAACCTCCCTTGAAACATAGAGTACATACTAGATTTGTCATAGGGTGTATCATACTCCATATTAAGCCCTGTATTGTTAGTCTAAAACCACATGTAGCCATTTATAAAAAGAACAAACCTTTGAGCAGGGGAAAGTACCCTAGCAGGGGGATGAACCCCAACAGGGGAAATTTTGTTCGAAAGCAGTGGCATTAAGAATGATGGAAAGGGAGACTAGCAATTCTACAACAACCAGCACTAATACAATCCTGAATATACATACAAAGCTACAGACATCTGTTTAGTGATGGACCATCCTAATACTTGCAACCAAGTACTGGAATCTCCCTATATCAAAAGTTTTTGTCAAAAGATCAACAACATTAAGTTTAATATCAATTGCCTCAGGGAAAATCAACCCTTTTTCAAAACAATCTCTAATAAAATGATGTCTGATTTCAATATGTTTAGTTTTAGTGTGAAAACAGGATTCTTAATTATGCACATTGTGCTGTTATTGTCTATAAATATCTTGGTTTTAAAAAAATTGTACCCATAATCAAAAAACTGATTCTGAATCCAAAGGACTTATCCACAGCATGCAGCAGCAGCCATATATTCAGCTTCAGTAGTGGAAGTTTCTAGAATAGTTTTCTTCTTACACTGCCAAAATATTAGCCTGCTCCCCAAAAATTGACATCCACCTGTTGTGGACTTTCTATCATTGTTGTCACCTCTATAGTCACTATCTGAATAGGCTATCAGCTCAAAGGGTCACTCTTTAGGATACCAGAGGCCTAAAGTAGGGTGACACTTGAGATATCTAAAGATTCTCTTGACATCAAACATGTGGAACTCCATTGGTGTCACTTGGTGTCTTGCACACACACACATAGAAAACATAATGTCAGTTCTTTAAGCAGTAAGGTACATGAGAGATCCAATCATAGATCTATATGTCCTGACATCAATAGGTTTTCGTAGGCCCTTTGTCTCCAAGGATGCTCTTTGTTCATCGGAATGGAGACTTTCTTTCCTTCACATTGTCCAAACTTTTCACAATCTCAGCAACATATTTGTCTTGGAAAATAAAAATCCCATCTTTCCTCTGCTGAACTTGTAACCCCAAGAAAAAGTTGAGTTCTCCCATTGCACTCATTTGTAATTTGTCTTGCATCAATTTGCCAAACTCCTTTCTAAGCATGGAGTTTGTGGATCCAAAAATGATGTCATCTACATATACTTGCACTAATAGAAAGTCACCTTTTTGTTTCTTAATAAATATGGTCTGATCAATCTTTCCCCTGTTGAAGCCATTATCCAAGAGATACTTGGATAGAGTCCCATACCAGGCCCTAGGAGCTAGATGAGGTCCATACAATGCCTTCTTTATCTTATAGACCTTGTCTGGATGTTTTGGATCTTCAAAACTTGGAGGCTGCATGACATACACCTCCTCATCAATAGTTTCATATTAAAAGGCACTCTTAACATCCATCTGGTACACAGTAAAGTCCATGAAAGAAGCATATGCTAGAAATAGTTTGATGGATTCAATTTTGGCAACTGGTGCAAAGACCTCATCATAGTGAATGCCCTCCTCCTGTGTGTACCCTTGTGCTACTAGCCTGGCTTTGTTTCTAACCACGATACCCCTCTCATCCTTCTTGTTTCTGAGCACCCATTTGGTCCCAATGGGTCTTTCCTATTTAGGACAGTCAACCAAAAACTAAACCTCTTGTATATCAAACTATAGTAACTCTTCTTGCATAGCCTCTACCCAACTTATATCATTCAATGCTTGAAAGATCTTCTTTGGCTCTTCTTGTGACAAAAAGCCAGAAAAGAGGCAACATTGCATATTGTCATAATTGAATTTCATTGTGATGTTGGTAATGAATCTATGTTCCTTTGCTTGAGACCTTGTTTGTTTGGGAGTACCAAGATCACATATGATTTGAGTTTAGGGGTGATCTTTATTGATTCTGTAGGTAGGCTACATATTCATAAGGACTTCAGTTTCATCATTTCCCAAATCAGGTTCTATGGGACTATCTTGGTTGGGAAAGAACTCTTCAAAATTTCTTCTAAATGATACTACATGGCTGATAGATGGATGTTGGTGAGCTATGTGTAGCTCTGAATAGCTTGGACCTCTATGCTTGATGATTCTGCTTCCACTGCTTGATAAAGTGATTGGTAAAGATGGATAAATGAGTGGGGATTCTCTTCCTGCATCATTAACATCATTCACAAATGGTTCTTCAACGGCAGGGGAAACATTGGGTCCAGTAGGGGAATCCTTGATTCCACTGCTTTCAGACATTCCACTACTCTCAGGACTTGGCTTAGAAGGGGAAAAGACTGGTTGTCCATTCTTTTGAGAACGGTCTTCTTCTTCAGCTATTCCATTAGGAGCATCAGCAGCAGGGAATAATGAAGATACAGTCATGTACCTCATAGGTGCACTCTCCATTGCAGTTGGTTATTTGGTACCTGAAATGTTAGTATTTTCCAAGACAACAAGAACATAATTCATAGATTTAGAAAGTACTTCAATATCAAAGAACCACTTGGGACCTGTTTGTATGTCTTCAGGCTTATCTTCCAGAAAATCCACATGTAAGTTCTCTGTCACCTTGCTTGTCTTCTTATTGAAGACCCTATATCCCTTATGTAGAAACTAGAAGGGGGGCTTGAATAGTTTCTCTTCAATTAGTTACCTAATTTAAACTAGTTTGAATTAAGTGTGTATCAAAACTATCTTTTACTTAAAGCTAAGTTGCATAATGATTAGGTTCAATTCAAATGCATTAGCAAAGGTAATAGGTAAGTATAATGATAATGAAATAAATAAAGAGTAAGGAAAGAGACAACCTAGTGACAAGACACCAAGATTTATAGTGGTTCGACAACAAGGCTCTATCCTCGTTTCTACTCCACTCCTCGAGTACACCTACTCGAGATTTCCACTATATCCACAAGCTCCCTTCTTGGCGGAGAAAGCCTTACATCGTCGCTTACATTATTTTCCGATACTAAGCTAAATATCGAGACCTAATCATTAGCTAGGACCAATCTACACAACTTTGCCTACTTCACAATTTAACGACACAAGGCTAGATGTCGAGTTCTAATCTCAAGGTAGAACCAATCTTCACGACGTTGCCTACTTCACCATTTAACGACACAAGGCTGGATGTCGAGTTCTAATCCAAAGCTAGAACCAATCTTCATGAATCTTCACTTTGAAGCTAAGTGAGAACTTCACAAAAAACAGATACTAATCACTTTCAAGTTTAGTGAGAACTCACAAGACACAACCACATCACTTTATAGTTTAGTGAGAACTACTACAAAAATCTATTACAACTCAACTACACATATCCAAGTACACACATGTATATTGGATCTACACAACACAAATCCAAGCAAACACATATGCAATGAATGTACACAACAAATCCAAGTATTTACAAATAGCTTGGATGAACACAACTAGTCCGAGTATTTCATAAATACAAATGGATCAACAAAAATAAAAAGGCTAACATGATGAACATGACTAATTCATGGATTCATCTTTATCACAACACTAGTGAGTGAGTGATCTTCTCATTGGACAAGGTAAAGGAGGGGATCAAGAGGATAATCATATGTAAACATCCTTAACACTTTAAGTGATCATTTACTAATGATTATGTTATAGAAAAGAGAAAGGGGGCTGAGAAAAACGTCCAAGAGGCTTGTTTGAAAATGAGATTTGATCCACTATTTATAGAAGACAAAGTCCAACGGCTAGCTGGGCGTGGATCCTTACTAGCTGGCGGTACCTTATCGATAAGGAACCGCCTAGCTATTTAAGGTACTGCCCAGTAGAGTCTGCTCCCTTTTTTGTCTTTTAGTGGGGTAGAAATATCTGAGTTTTTTTAAACCTTCAACGGATATTCTTATGGCATATGGAATATGCCATTTTAAAATTTACATTTTCCATTTTAATAAAACATTTTCTTAAAAAGAAAGTTTATAAAAAATCTGTTGTCATATTAACAAAAGTGAGTTTTAAGGATAATCACTTTGATGATCACTAAGTATGATTAAGAAAAGTTAGTGATATGATTATTACCTTGATGATAGTGTTAGTTAAATAATTCGTTTTGTGTTTTACACTAAATGTGTTGTATAGTTTGTTGTGATCAAAACTAAGAAAGATTAGTTAACACTAATAATGTTTTTAGGCATCACTTGCATTAACAATCTACCCCTTTTTGATTACGACAAACTATAAACTCATTTACTTAGAAACAAAATATTGAATTATTAACGAGTTTATCACTATCATTTCTCCCCCTTTGTCGTAGCAAAAAGGTAAGCACAAGTCTTTGAGTATATCTAGACTTTGCTAGTAGCTCCCCCTTGGTGGTTGCTCCCCCTTTCTTGGGGCACCAAGTGTATGAGCTAAGGTGACATGCTACACAAAGGTTAGTAGAAAGGAAAGAAACACCAATGTATATTTGATCACTACCTACTAAGTAAATTAAGAGGGAGAAGGATAAGAAATCTCAAATTAGAAGCAAGTATTTGCTAAGTATGTCCAAAAAGGTAAATGACAAAATCAAGGTTCAATTGGTGGAATGGAGGTAGAAAGGAAACATCCAACCAATGAAGATGATAAATTTATCAAGGGGTTAAATTTTAGAATTGATGGAATCACCCATAAATAATTGTAAATATTAACCACGATCAACTCAAAAGGAAAGAGAGAATAATCAAATAAAGAAAACAAGCACAACACAAAGATTTCATATTACATAAATATGAAAAAGACAAACAAGGTAGATAGTCATACACACAATATGAGTATCTAAAGCAACAGATATGGAAAATAAACCACAAAGCATAAGTTAGTCTAATAGTGACAATTTTCCAAGATTGCTTAAAAAAATGACTCTAAAACAACTAAAGTTTTATTGACTCCAATGGAGTGTATCCCTTTAGTTGGAAAAATAAGACGACGATGCATCATTCGAAGTTCTGTCCACGGGAACGAAAACTTTGAGAGGAAGTCGAGTGAGGAGGAATTCAAGAAAATTTAACTTCTCATACACATGAGCAAGTTCAATTTGTTGGAATCGACAACAAGCACACGAGGATCCATGATGCAACACAAATTCGATTGATGGGGGAATGCCATCACACCTAGGGTTTGGTGGTGGTGAGGGGAGTGGGTAGGTAAAGTTTTCACAATGCCTTGCGAGGTTTAGGAAGGTTGAAAGATCATTGAGTTGAGGGGTGTCAAAGGGTTTTGGTGGTGGGGGGAGATTCTCCTCTCTCCGGTGATTGGGTTAATGGAGTAGGTCTCATGCCAATACTTGATTGGAGAGAAGGTGGGGTTCTTGGGTGGTTTGGATGAAGAGGGTTCATTTTTCTTGATCCAAATAGGTTTAACCGAGATTTTTGGTTTCTTGTAAAGCTTGGATGAGGAAGCTTTGGGTGAGGAGGTTTGTGACAAAGAAATGTCAAAGTTATGAAAGGGAGAGTTAGGCATTGTTGAGGTGTGAGAATGAAATCTCAAGGTGGGGGTATAAGAAGAAAGTATACAAGGCAAAGGTTTGAAAATCAAATGTAAAGTGTCAAGGAATGTTTAGCCAAATAGAGTAAACATGGAATCTTGACTGGGAATAGGGTGATGAAGAAAGACAAAAAACGAGCCATAAAGTGGCTTTCTGTCCGCGGTACCTTATAGGGACCGACGGTTCCTTATCACTTAAGGAACCGCGCGTCTTTAAGGAACCGCGTGCAGTGGACTTGAAACCTAGATTTTCCAGGGTTTTGAGAAAAACTAAGACTTTTTCAAAAAATAGCAAAACTTGGAATTTTACCTCTATTAGCACTAAATTTTGCTAGGGTTGCATAAAAGCAACACATTCACCAAGAATGTCTTGACAAAGGGTGAAAAGTTTTGGATAACATTTTGAACCAATTTTAGTCAAGTTTTAGAGGTTGTGATAGATTTAGGTTCAATTTTAATTTGGAATTAAAGTTGATTAATGTCCACATAGAGATAGAAGCACACAATGTTAAGTCCATAATTCATTCTCATAAAACATTCATGAAAGAGATACATAAAGGAAATAAAGAAAAACAACTAACTAAACTAAAGAAAGATAAAAACTAGGTCTTGATTAGAAGTCTTCATTGGCTTGGTTTAAAGAAAAAGACTTATTAGGGAAAAATCATCATTTATCTCCTAGGAGGATGATTGGCAAAGAGTCTCAACAAAAAGCTTTGCAACTCTATGTGAACCCCAATCATCTCCATTCTTAGAATATCAAGGAGATAGAAGTTGTTGAGGCAACAAGGGCAATTAGTGCCATTGTGCATGAAATACCCATAAAAGCTAGGATCGCCCAAGTTTGGAGTGTGTGAGTGAGGTGGAGGTGGTGGAGGTATGTTCTCCAAGGGTGATGAGGGCGAGTGTGGAGGCAAGCTCTCCAAGGGTGAAAAAGGTGAGTTTGGAGGGGTGAATGGTGAAGTCACCAAGGTATCATCAAATTCATTCACAATGGGAATGCTTTGGATGGGTTGTGGTTGGGTGGTCACATCCAAGAGATTACTTGGAGTTAAGGGTGTGTGGATCCCTATTGATCGTTAGACTCAATGGTTATGAACCATTATATCTAGGTTGATCATCGTTCATATGATAACATTGCGGAAAAGAACAATGATCATGAACAAGGTGTTTAGGCACAAAAGACACATGAATTAAAACAAACGGGTTGCTTATTATATTAATAACGAACAACCACTAGACGTGTATACATTGAATCCCACGTCTAGTCGACACACACTTTAGGTTTACATTGTGAATGAATTGAATGAATAAAACCTAAGACTCTTGTTCCTTTTATAGTGGAAGGAACAGAATCTACAAGAGATCAAATCAAATAAACATCTAAATATTCAATTTCTATAGATATATACTGAATATATTATTTATAATATATCCAATATATTCCCTAAATAGAATTCTCCATCAGCGTGTAAACATCTGTCAGCGTCTCAACACATTCCGTCAGCGTCTCAACTAGCCGTGTCAGCGGCTTTGACAAACGTCTTGATGTTTTCTTCGTCTTGAGTTTCTGCCACATCAACTCATATAATTTTAGACCCAACAATCTTCCCCTAGTTGATGTCGGCAAAACTCTTTGTATATCTCTTGTAAGTTGTACATGATCTTCAAATTGCTTCCCCTCAAGTGTAGCACGTATTTTCTTCCCCTTTTTGTCACATCAACAAGGAAGTAAACAATGTAGGCAATCTTGAAAATTCTCCAAAAGTAGCTCTATGTAATGATCCTGAAGAAAAATAAATAAAGTAATCTTGATGTAGAAGTAAAATAACCCAATCTTATGTTCCATGTCTTGTTTATCCACGTGATAAAGAACTTATATCAGACCAATTATAAGTAGACCTCGATCCCTTGTCAATATTCTCATCCTATGTGAGACACTGAGCACGATAATGTAACTCCTTCAAGTGTTATGACAAGTCTTCATCACCAACTATGTAAAGCACGAACAAGTTACCTTTAAAGTCAGTGGCTGGAAGTCCATGACTTTAAGATATGATAGAACACAAACTCGCGAAAATCTTCTTCAATCATCAAACTTACCATAAGAATTCTTCCCCTTAAGCTAACACCTCTTCATGACGAATTTGAATGAAATAACATCTTCATACCATATGTAAAAGTGTTATGCTGAATAACTCTTTTGCAAGGCTATCCCGATTACATAGTTTAAATATCCACCAAATTCCCACGAATAATTGCTAACTCGCTTTAAAATCATTAATCCATTTAAAAATATCCGAGCCATAAATATCAACTTGATATTCTATATTAAAACGGAGATTCCATGTACCTTTGTGTGTATAATCCTCCTTTTTGTGTGCTCAAAACGTATCAGTTTTCTCAAACAGCAGCAAACAGTGTGTTGTCCAATAACCAATTCTGTCCAATATCTTCATCAGATGCATTGTCCGATATTGGACGACACTTATCAGCGTTGAAATAGCATATATCGGACGACACTGTCAACCTATCAGTGTTGACTTATTCCTGTCAGCGTCGAAACCCTTCCTGTCAGCGCCAACATTACTCTTGTCAGCGTCTTCTTTTGCTGACGTCATCAACTGTATCCTTTTGTATGTCACGTCTCTTTCACCATATCTTTATCACAGAAAGTTAGCCAATGCACATAATATCCCATTGTTTTAAACACAATAATGTCCAAAAATATAGAATATATATACATGCATATTGCTGAAAATCAGAAAACATATGCGTAACTTTTTCCTGTGGCTCACGTCTTTATCCCAAAAGTTTAGACATACAAGCTGCTTCAATGGTACTCCTCACGTGAGTAACCGTATACCAGCGTGTAGAGGATTCAGCAACATGTGAGTAATCATATATCAGCGTGTGAACACCAATTTAATAACCAATCACAATCCAAGAATCGTGTGAACACATAAACTCCTCACCAATGAAGTTAAATCAACCGTGTGAACATGAGAATTTTCCACCAATGAAAATCCTTGCTTCATGTGAACACATATCTTGAATAGCCAATCAACACCTCTTCACCGTGTGAACACAAACTGAAGCTACGTCACAATGAGAAGTCTTTTTGCTGCTACTATCATGCGACCAGTATCTAGGGTTTTACTTCAGAAAGTAAATATTGAAACCCTAGAACGAAGTTTGTTTAATTCGAAACCCTAATTAGGATTTTAAGCCTAACCAGATTCGAATTTAAACACCATAATGCATTTATAACAGCCTCCAACTGCAATTCTCCCTGCTCTTTAAGTAGATCTAGGGTTTGAGGAACCCTAGTTCATGATTTTATGTTAAAAGCAGAAAACTGAAAATCTGCCATCAGCCAACTTCGACGCTTAATAACTTTTGCCTGAGGATAAAACTCGACAATCCCTCCGGTGGATGTTTAGATCTATGTATGTAGAACACACATCTAAAATTTCGTGACGATCCAACGGTTCAATCAAAAGTTATGACCTTCTGAATACTGCTGCGCACACAAAAACGTCCAGAAAAATCCATACGAATTTTTCTTTTCTTCACCATACACGAACACCTCGTCGGACCTAGATATCAAGAGCCTTAGGCTCTGATACCAATTGTGGATCCCTATTGATCGTTAGACTCAATGGTTATGAACCATTATATCTAGGTTGATCATCGTTCATATGATAACATAGCGGAAAAGAACAATGATCATGAACAAGGTGTTTAGGCACAAAAGACACATGAATTAAAACAAACGGGTTGCTTATTATATTAATAACGAACAACCACTAGACGTGTATACATTGAATCCTACGTCTAGTCGACACACACTTTAGGTTTACATTGTGAATGAATTGAATGAATAAAACCTAAGACTCTTGTTCCTTTTATAGTGGAAGGAACAGAATCTACAAGAGATCAAATCAAATAAACATTTAAATATTCTATTTCTATAGATATATACTGAATATATTATTTATAATATATCCAATATATTCCCTAAATAGAATTCTCCATCAGCGTGTAAACATCTGTCAGCGTCTCAACACATTCCGTCAGCGTCTCAACTAACCGTGTCAGCGGCTTTGACAAACGTCTTGATGTTTTCTTCGTCTTGAGTTTCTGCCACATCAACTCATATAATTTTAGACCCAACAGGGTGAGAAAAGCTCATTCATCCTAGATTGGAATGAAGAGGAGGTAGAACCATGAGAATGGTTGGTTCCATGGGTTGATGAAGTCTTGCATGGAGCAAGAGGTGGTGAGTTTGATAAAGAAATGAGAATTGGGACAATCTCATTCTTACGAGTGTGAAAGGGTGAGGAGTTAGGTTTAGCCATTTTAATCTTAATCTTAAGATTTTTCTTTGTGGTGGAGGTTTTGAATGAGTTTGAGCTTCTCCTAGAAACCATGGTTGAAATGAAGGGTTTAAGGTTTAAGGAAGAATGGTTTGATGTGTGAACAACATGGCTAACAAGGTGGGTTTAAAAGGGTGAAGGGATGATCCAAACTAGTAATGGGTTAAAAACATTTTATGTGAACAATGAATTTAGCTAACCTAGTTTAGGAAATGTGCAGGTGTTTGCAAAGAATCAAGCAAGGTTTACATAGATTAAGGAAAATAGTGTAAAGCAAAGATTCTGTCGGACACAGTAGCCGGCGGTTCCTTATCAATAAGGTACCGCGGGTCTATAAGGAACCGCGACCAGTGGTGTTCAAAAAAGGTATTTCCTCAAATTTTGGTTTGCCCAGATTTTTACCAAAGGATTTTCAAGCCAAAGTTAACTACTGACCAAAATCTAGGAAGCTAACTAACACATAGGAAGTACAAAGCTATGCAAATCACAATGGCAAACATTTAGGATAAATAACAAATAATCAAAACAAGTAGAATATAGTTAATACACATCCAAGATAAAAATAAGAGGAAGCAAATGTTCAACATCACATTACATGTTTACCAACATGTACACTTTGAAAAAACTCAAAGTATTCATCTTCTCTACTTTCCCAATCCCTTGATCATGTTTCCTAAGTACTTGATTCCCTTTCTTGACTCAATCCGGTGTTCATGCAAATCACCTTGGATTCGAAGATTTTGACTGTAAAGTTCCTCCAAATTGAGATTATTAGGAACTTCACTAGTGGAATGATGAGGAGGGGAAACAATGTCATCTAAACCATCCACGAATGAGTTTGTGGAGTGGTGAGAAGTACTCGAAGAATCAATGGGAGCACTTGTGCCAATGTAATCACCATCACTTGTTGGCATGTCCATGTCCTCATCATTGGACTCTTGTTGGTCGGATTTACGATCACATCTTGTCTTTCTCTTATATACCTCTTGAATAGGTAGCATGACCCGTTTGACCGGTTGAAACTGAGAAAGATCAAGATTTGGAAAATCACGGCCAACCCTTTTAAAAAGGCGAGTGAGAAGCATTGCGTAAGGGAGGTTTGTTTTAGGCTTGTGAATAGAATAATTGATCCGTTGAGCGATAAAATATGCCAAATTGTAATTGGTGTTGGTAAAGATGCAATATAACATATGCACTAAACACGCCGGAACATGATCCCGGTTTCCACC
Source organism: Glebionis coronaria (assembly GCA_025667525.1). Taxonomy (NCBI): domain Eukaryota; kingdom Viridiplantae; phylum Streptophyta; class Magnoliopsida; order Asterales; family Asteraceae; genus Glebionis; species Glebionis coronaria. The sequence continues at coordinate 12,911 of JANFOE010002064.1, read as the reverse complement.
AAGACAAAACACATTTTCCCTAAGGATATTGGTCCATTGGACCATATTATCATTAAGGTCGCTTAAGAGAACCTCATGACGTTTCACCGAACGTACCTTAGTATGAAGGCTTCTCTTAACGGGTCGACTACGCTTTTTGGAGACAATGTCGACAATGAAGTCAAGATCAATTTCCTCATGATCATTTGGAGGACAATTGTAGGATTCAAGGAGAGCACTAAGGTTCCATTTATCCGTGAAGCGACAAGTGCCTACAAATGGGACATCAAGAATTTGACCAAAAACTTCGAGAGAGTATTGAATGAGTTGATCTTTCAAGATGAACCTAACAAATATTCCATCGTTGTTTTCAATGACGGAGTATGTGCTAAAGAAATCCAATAGGAATCGAGGATAGATGTCTTCCTTAATGTTCAACAAACAATCAAATCCAATGTTTTCAAACATGGACTTGATGTAGACATAATCCTTGATATCCTTTTCGACAACTGTACCCTCATGAAAGCAACGGGATTGAAGGGAGGAAAAAGTATGGGCAAGGTGAGTTGAGTGACAAAAGTCGGAAAGGTTTGGGATATATTGTTTGGTGAGTTGATGATCCTTTTGGTATTGTGAAGGCATGATTAGTACCTAAATAAACACAAGAAAATATTTTTCCAATCACTCATATGAAAAATAAACTCAGAACTAAAAAATATGAGAATATGTTATATCAATTTCTTGACAAACAAAGGATTGAATCCATAACATTCTCATGTTCACAATGTGTCTATTCCATTATTAACCAAGAACATATGACCTATGTTGGATCAACAATGGACTAGAACATTGGTTTTTCAAAACAAGGTTTTTAGGTAAGTATTAACAATGCAACTACCTATTTGTTCATGGGTTCATCTCAATTCCATCTTTTAACCAAAATCATTTAGCTAAAATTCGAATTTGTTCTACAAGTGGGTTTTAGTGAAATCTTAATGAATATGAACCTAAGGAATCATAGTAAATAACCATGTCAACCAATATTCCTATTAAGGTTCTTATTCAATTTCAATTTTAAAAATCCCCAATTATGAGAGGATGAACCCTAGAACAAAATAGATGAAATTGAAAGAAAGTACTTACAATTAATTGATGTTTGATGAAGGATGAGTGAAACCCACAACTTGGAATCAATTAATTTGAGTGACTGAAGGTTTTTGAAGCTTCAACAATGGTGGAAAAAATGAAAAACCGTCGGCTGTATGTTTTAGGAGAGAGAGGGTTTGGTTTGAAAAAGGTTATTTTAATAAAACTAGCGCTCTGACAAACTATATTGCCCGCGGTACCTTATCGATAAGGAACCGCGGGTTTGAGCCGCCAAAGATCAAGAACCGCCTGCAGAGGCTGGTTTTTATCAATGAAACACGCCAAAATTTTTTAAACCAAATTTTCTAAAATACTTAAAAATATATCTTAAACCTTTTAGAATGTCATTTGGATCATCATAACACTAAGAAATATGCCTTAATGAAGGATTACGAGTTGAATCGAGATCGAAAAGAACCGGAACGAACAAACGACTACTCGTAGCGAAAAGGAAAAGTGGAGAGAAGTCAAGGGAAGTGAATCAAGACTAAGATCAATGCTCAAGGGATTAATGACAATCTTCAAATCATGGAGACAAAGAGCTTGTGTCATATATAGTGGTTTAAGACGTGCCTTTCCGGCGAAACATTAAACGGCTTTGGTAATGAATAAACACAAAGAAATTATTCATGTATAGACTAAGATCACTTTCAATAATAGTCTTAGTCTAAACCAAAATATGAGCAAGGTATTAATTCACTTTCTCTCCCACAAAGGGCCTACTAACCTTATGGGTGCAAACCAAGGAAATCATGCTTGATACTTTAAGCTACTACTAACTCACTCTAAATCACCATAGTGAGTCAAGTATCCAAGCAATGAAGGTTTAAGAGGATAAAAGAAAAGAATCACAAACCACAAACAAATGTCAAGGCAAGGATGCCAAGAACAAGCACATAGTCAAGTAATGATCAAAAGAATGATCAAAGGGCGTGTGGAAGAACGAAAGCGTACCTTAGCCACAAAGAGCAATCCGTCAAGGAATCAATGCAATGCCCAACAATGACTATGATGAGTACTAAGTCTTCAAGGACTAGTATCATTCCCAATCATCTTGGTATCATCATTTAAGGATGTTGAAGATCAATGAAGATGAGTCTTCTACAAGTGCAAGTAACTCAATCCACAACCAATTAAGTGATTGATCTTCATGAGTACCTACACAAAGCAAGATGAAAATTAGTAGATACATTTCAAGAGTAGATCTAAAATACATAAAGACTACTAATCTAAGAGGGATGCAATATTACCAATTAAAAGACCCATTTTCAAAAAAAAAATAGTTTTGACCAAAGAGAAACTTTAGTACAACTTGACCTTCTAATTTGAGGAGACAATGGATCGATCCAAGTTTTAAAGTACAATATACTTCAAAGATCTTGAGTGAGTATCGCTCTGATACCAATTGTAGAAACTAGAAGGAGGGGGGGGGGGGGTTGAATAGTTTCTCTTCAATTATTACCTAATTTAAATTACTTTGAATTAAGTGTGTATCAAAACTATCTTTTACTTAAAGCTAAGTTGCATAATGATTATGTTCAATTCAAATGCATTAGCAAAGGTAATAGGTAAGTATAATGATAATGAAATAAGTAAAGAGTAAAGAAAGAGACAACCTAGTGACAAGACACCAAGATTTATAGTGGTTCGACAACGAGGCTCTATCCTCGTTTCTACTCCACTCCTCGAGTACACCTACTCGAGATTTCCACTACATCCACAAGCTCCCTTCTTGGCGGAGAAAGCCTTACATCGTCGCTTACATTATTTTCCGACACTAAGCTAAATGACGAGACTTAATCATTAGCTAGGACCAATCTACATAACGTTTCCTACTTCACAATTTAACGACACAAGGCTAGATGTCGAGGTCTAATCTCAAGGTAGAACCAATCTTCACGACGTTGCCTACTTCACCATTTAACGACACAAGGCTAGATGTCGAGTTCTAATCCAAAGCTAGAACCAATCTTCACGACTCTTCACTTTGAAGCTAAGTGAGAACTTCACACAAAACAACTACTAATCACTTTCAAGTGTAGTGAGAACTCACAAGACACAACCACATCACTTTATAGTTTAGTGAGAACTACTACACAAATCTATTACAACTCAACTAGACATATCCAAGTACACACATGTAGATTGGATTTACACAACCCAAATCCAAGCAAACACATATGCAATGGATGTACACAACAAATACAAGTATTTACAAATAGCTTAGATGAACACAACTAGTCCAAGTATTTCATAAATACAAATGGATCAACAAAAATAAAAAGGCTAACATGATGAACATGTCTAATTCATGGATTCATCTTTATCACAACACTAGTGAGTGAGTGATCTTCTCATTGGACAAGGTAAAGGAGGGGATCAAGAGGATAATCATATGTAAACATCCTTAACACTTTAAGTGATCATTTAAAAATGATTATGCTATAGAAAAGAGAAAGGGGGCTGAGAAAAATGTCCGAGAGGCTTGTTTGAAAATGAGATTTGATCCACTATTTATAGAAGACAAAGTCCAACGGCTAGCTGCGCGCGGATCCTTATCTAGCCGATGGTACCTTATCGATAAGGAACCACCTAGCTATTTAAGGTACCTCCCAGTAGAGTCCGCTCCCTTTTTTGTCTTTTAGTGGGGTAGGAATTGTAGAAACTAGAATGGGGGGGGGTGAATAGTTTCTCTTCGATTGGTGACCAAATTAAAATTTCTTTCAATTTGGTTTGTATCAAAACTATCTTTTACTTAAAGCTAAGTTGCATGATGATTAGGTTCAATTGAAATGCACTAGCAAGAATAATAAGCAAGTATAATGATAATGAAATAAGTAAAGAGCAAGGAAGGAGACAACCTAGTGGGAAGATACCAAGATTTATAGTGGTTCGACAACGAGGCTCTATCCTTGTTTCTACTCCACTCCTCGAGTACACCTACTCGAGATTTACACTATATCCACAAGCTCCCTTCTCGGCGGAGAAAACCTTACATCGTTGCTTACATTATTTCCCGACACTAAGCTAAATGTCGAGACCTAATCTTTAGCTAGGACCAATCTACACGACGTTGCCTACTTCAAAATTTAACGACACAAGGCTAGATGTCGGGTTCTAATCGAAAGCTAGAACCAATCTTCACGACTCTTCACTTTGAAGCTAAGTGACAACTTCACACAACACAACTACTAATCACTTTAAAGTTTAGTGAGAACTCACAAGACACAACCACATCACTTTATAGTTTAGTGAGAACTCCTAATCAAATCTATTACAACTCAACTAGACTTATCCAAGTACACACATGTAGCTTGGATTTACACAACACAAATCCAAGCAAACGCATATGCAATGGATGTACACAACAAATCCAAGTATCCACAAATAACTTGGATGAACACAACTAGTCCAAGTATTCATAAATACATTGGATTGACCTAAAAACAAAAGGGGTATCATGATGAATATGACTAGCTCATAGATTCATCTTTATCACAACACTAGTGAGTGAGTGATCTTCTCATTGGACATGGTAAAGGAGGGGATCAAGAGGATAATCATATGTAAACATCCTTAACAAATTAAGTGATCATTTACTAATGATTATGCTATAGAAAATAGAAAAGGGGCTGAGAAAAACGTCCAAGAGGCTTGCTGGAAAATGAGATTTGACCCACTATTTAAAGGAGACAAAGTTATAACGGATCTATAACGGCTACTGTGCGCGGTACCTTATCTCACCCCGCGGTACCATATCGCTAAGGTACCACGTAGGTACTTTAGGTACCGCCACTAGACTCCGCTCCATTTTTTGTCTTTTAGTGGGGTGGGAATATCTGAGGTATTTAAACCCTTCAAAGGATATTCTAACAGCATTTTGAATATGCCATTTTCAAATTTACATTTTCCATTTTAATAAAACATTTTCTAAAAAAGAAAGTTTATTAAAAAGTCTTTTGTCTTATTAGCAAAAGTGAGTTTTAAGAATAATCATTTTGATGATCACTAAGTATGATTAAGAAAGGTTAGTGATATGATTATTACCTTGATGATAGGGTTAGTTAAATAATTCATTTTGTGTTTCTACACTAAATGTGTTGTATGGTTTGTTGTGATCAAAACTAAGAAAGATTAGTTAACACTAATAATGTTTTTAGGCATTACTTGCATTAACAATCTCCCCTTTTTTTATTACGACAAACGATAAACTCATTTACGTATAAACACAAACTATGGAATTATAAACTAGTTTATCACTATCATTTCTCCCCCTTTGTCGTAGCAAAAAGGTGAGCATAAGTCTTTGAAGTGCATCGAACTTTGCTAGTAGCTCCCCCTTGGTGGTTGCTCCCCCTTTCTCGGGGCACCAAGTTTGTGAGCTAAGGTGACATGCTACACAAAGGTTAGTAGAAAGGAAAGAAACACCAATGTATATATGATCACTACCTACTTAGTAACTTGAGAGGGAGAAAGAGAAGAAATCTCAAATTAGAAGCAAGTATTTTGCTAAGTATGTCCAAAGAGGTAATTGACAAAATCAAACTTCAATAAAATGAAGATGATAAGCTTGTCAATGGGTTAAAGCTTTAGAATTGATGGAATCACCCATAAGCAATTGTAAAAATTTAACCAAGATCAACTCAAAAAGAGAACTAATTAGATAGCACACAAATAACACAAAAATAATACAACAAAGATGATAGTCATACACATAGTATGAGTATCTAAAAGTAATAAATATGAAAAATAAACCACTAAGCATAAGCTAGTCTAATAGTGATATTTTCCAAGATTGCTAAAAATAAAATGAAACTAAAAAGACGACGATGCATCATTCGAAGTTTTGTCCATCGGAACGAAAACTTGAATAGGAGGTCGAGTGAGGAGGAATTCAAGAAAATTTAACTTCTCATACACATGAGCAAGTTCAATTTGTTGAAATCGGCAACAATCACACGAGGATCCATGATGCAACACAAAATCGTTTGATGGGGGTATGGCATCAAACTTGGGGTTTGGTGGTGGTAGGGTAAAGGGTTTGGGAGTGTTTTCACAATGCCTTGTGAGGTTTGGGAAGGTGGAAAGGTCATTGAGTTGGGGGGTATTGAAGGATTGTGGTGGTGGTGGAACATGTTCTTTTGCTCCGGTGATGGGGTTTATGGTGTAAGTCTCATTCCAATACTTGATTGGAGAGAAGGTAGGGTTTTTGGGTGGTTTGGACGAAGATGGTTCATTCTTCTTAACCCAAACGGGTCGAACCGAGATTTTCGGTTTCTTTGAAAGCTTGGATGAAGAAGCTTTGGGTGAGTGGGGTTGTGACAAAGAAATGTCAAGGTTAGGAATGTAGGAGTTAGGCATTGTGAGAGTGTGAGATTGATATCTCAAGGTTATGTGAGAATGAATTCTCAAGGTTGGGAAGGTGTGAGAATGAAATCTCAAGGTTGGGGTATAAGTAAAATGTAATCAAGGTAAGAATTTGAATACAAAATGTGTATTGTCAAGGAATGTTTAGTCAATTTGAGTAAACAAGGAATCTTGACTGGGAATAGGGTTTAAAGGTTTTGACCAAAAATTCGTCAAAAGCCACATTCTGGCCGCGGTACCTTATATGGGCCGGCGGTTCCATATCACTAAGGAACCGCGGGTCCTTAAGGAACCGCGTCCAGAGGACTTTAAACCATGTTTTTCCTGGGTTTTGGGAAAAACTAAGACTTTTTCAAAACATTGCAAATCTTGGATTATTACCTCTATTAGAACCAAAATATGCTAGGATTGCATAAAGCAACACATTCACAAAGAATGTCTTGACAAAGGGTGACAAAATAATTTAGATATCATTTTGAACCAATTTTAGTCAAGTTTAGGGGTTGTGATAGATTTAGGTTCAATTTTAATTTCAAATTAAAGTTGATTAGTGTGCACAAAAGGATAGAATCACACAAAGCTAAATCCATAACACAACAACATGAAACATTCATTAATGAGGAAACAAGTACAAAGATAAATAAACCTAACTAATACATAGCTAGCTTATCATAAAATCTAGATAGGTGGTTTTCTTTGGCTTGTTGTTGAAAAAATTTATTAAAAGAACTCCATCATTCATCTCCTAGGAGGAGGCATGGAGAACAAAGTAAGCAAGAAATCTTGCAAACCCCTATGTAGTCCATACATATCCATCCTTAGGTTTTGGATGACGAAGTGGTTGTAGAGACAACATGGACATCTAGGACCATGAGTTTGTTGAAGCCCAAAGTAAGGATCGCCCAAGAGGAGGGAAAGAGGGACACCCAAAATTGGGATGTTTGAGTTGGGTGGAGGTGGAGGAGGCAAGTTCTCAAAGGGTGATGTGGGTGAGAGTGGAGGCATGTTCCCCAAAGGGGAAATGGTGAGTGTGGAGGTAAATCCTCCAAGGTTGGTGAAATGGGTGAGTTGTGAGGGGTAAATGGTGAAGTCACCAAAATGTCATCAAAGTCATTCCCAAAAGGAATGCTTTGGATTGGTTGAGGTTGTGTGGTCACTTCCAAGGGTGCACTTGGAGTGAAGAGTGAAGAAAGCTCATTCATTCTAGAATTGAATGTAGAGGAGGTAGAACCAATGGAGTGGTTAGTACCATGGGTGGAGGAGGTCTTGCATGGTGCAAGAGGTGGGGAAGGTGATGAAGAAATGAGGATAGGAACATTCTCATTCTTAGGTGTGAGGAAAGGTGAAGAGTTAGGATTAGCTACCTTAACCCTTATTTTGAGTGTTTTTCTTGGGGTGGAGGTCTTGGAAGTGTTTGAGGTTTTGGTACACACCATGGTTGATTAGGGTGGTTTAAGGTTTAGGGAAGTATGTTTGATGTGTGAAGAACATGGCAAACAAGGTGGGTTTAAATGGTTGAGGGGATGATCCAAACTAGTAATGGGTTAAAATCATTTTAGGTGAATAATGAATTTAGATAGCCTAGTTTAGGAAATGTGCAGTTTATTACTGAAAATCATGCAAGGTTTACACAAAATTAAGAAAACAGTGTAAAGCAAAGATGCTGTCGTGCACAGTGACCGGCGGTTCCTTATCTAGGACCGACGGTACCTTATCGATAAGGAACCGCGGGTCGATATGGAACCGCGACCAGAAGGTTTTCAAAAATTTCCCATCCCATTTTTTTATAAACCCAGATTTTTATACCAGTCCAAGAGAGATCCTTTCTTTGGACACCATAGAAGTCCCCAGCTGGTGGTGGAACGACAGTATAGTCTTTCATCCCAATCCCAGTCATGTCCTTAGGATCCCTCTGTTTATTAACACATTCTCCTAGGGTTTGTGTGGCTTTATCAAATCTCTAAATTTTATGACCTACATTGTCCTTATTCTTGATAGCCTCATCTAACTTAGCCTGTAGTTCAACATTGACCCTATTCATGATGTTTCTAATATCATCACTAGCATTTAAATCATGTTTTAAGATATTAATTTTATCTTTTAGGTCAAACTCCATTTTCTTATACTCAGCTACAGTCTTTTCAGTTTGAGTAAGAGCAAGTTGATAGTTAGACAACTTGCATCTCTCAGTACTCACATCTCCTAACAATCTTAAAACCTCTTTATTAAGTCTTTCAATATTTAACCTACAAGAAGAGTTGTCACATACCTCACTATCAGACCATGAAGATGAATTGGAACTTGTGGAATTTGAAGTAGACGTGGCCTTAACTGAAAACATCATCAGATTCTTTTTCACCTTCTTCCTTAGCCTGGTTCACCTCACGATATTGGATTTCGTTCTTCAAATCAAAGTTTCTCAACAAGCTTTGATACCACTTGTTGATCCCAAACTTAGATCGATTTAGCTTTGTGTTATCGAGATTAAATCAAGTATAACACGTAGAGATGTTGATCCCAAACTTAGATCGATTAGCTTTGTGTATACGAGATTAGATCAAGTATAGCACGTAGAGAAACCTTTGTATATGCTTTGTGAATCTAAGTGTTATGTGGAATTTAACACTTAAACAAGAATACACAAGATATAAACAAACTTTCACTTTGATTATCAATGTCGAACTTGCTTACAATGAAAGATGTTTATGAACGAAAACTTATGTAAAACTTGATATTGAACATTAACCTAAAGGCCTTCTTTTATAGACTAAGAAGCCTTGTACAATAAGCTACGTATCAACTATTATAGGTAAAGATAAACATAGAAAATACATTGTCGTTTCTATCCTTACTAGAAGTATTCTAGAATATAATAAACGTGTAGCTTATATCTTCCATCAGTGCTTGTCTTCAATGTTGTCAACGCTTGACTTCAACTTGTCAACGCTTGAGCTGTCAGCACTTGTTTTGTTCTTGTCAACGCTTGATTTGTTCTTGTCAGCGCTCAAGTGATCTGGCCTTAATTTATTCCCAACAATCCTCCCCTAAACTTGATATCCACTCTTATGATCAAGTTTCTGAATAAGCATTAAGAACTAGGAGGAGTCTGACAAATCTTATCATATTGGTAATGAATAAATCTGATCAAATCCTTTGCCACGTCAATTGAATAATCTATCTCCAGCTGAGTGTCCTTCATCTTTTCCAAAATAGCCTTGGATATAAAATATTGAGCATCCACAAGTAGATACTCAGCAAACTTTGTAGAACTCAAATGGTATACACCAGCAGCTGAATATAACCTCCATTGAAGACCACTGAGGTCATCTTCAAGATCCTTCCATATTTCAGGATCTTCCTCATTTGTCCCACACATTCTTTTGAATGTGGTCCAAAGTTTTATTCCATTAGCTGAAGTTGGTGCTTCAGCCTCATACTTGGTCTCTAGCAACCTCCAAAGGTCCACCAAGTCTTCTCTATCACAACTTGCAAATAAAGATATGAGAGTGGTAAAAGTGTGTACCTCCTTGCCAAATCTGCCAATCTTCCAGAATCCACATTCATCCTCATCATAACTCACAATTGGATTCCTGGAATCTAATGGTAACACCTGCACCATATCTGAAGCTTCTAATGGGGAGAGCTTGAGGCTCTTTCTTATAACTGCTTCACTTGGATATAGTGGATCCATATCTTTTGGAAATTCAAATTGAAATCCCTTCTTCACTGGCCTGGGAATCATCATACCTTTCTTGATTTCCATTTCTTCTGCAAGTTGCTCCTTTCTTTCATCTGAAAGAAGTCTGAGAGTGTTTGCTTCCTGCACTCTCACCCAAATAGGATAAGCCCTATGTTCCAACTCATCAAATGTCAAAGCCTTCAACTTCTGATGTGTCCATCCAACTCCATGACATCTGAGCAACATAAAATAGAGCTCTCTTCTATCGCTTTTCAATTCTGAGAGAATATTACTTGCCTTGTGCTTCAAAATCACCTTACAATCCTTCTGAACTCTAAGAAGAAGCTCCAATCCCCATATTTGATCTGAAATGGTCAAGTCTGGATTATCCATGCAGCTTTCTTCCCAAGAATTGTACATTTGAACCACTTCTGGCATGTCAAAGTCAACCTGCAATTTCAAGTCTCTCAACTTTTCCCTAGCAAGCTCATCACCATACTCAAGCCTTTCAGGTTCTATAATCATCACACTTGAGTCTGAGCTAGCTCCATCACTTTCTTCTTCAGAAGTCACAACAAATGGTGACTTTTCCTTTTCACCTTGTTCCATCATTTGTTCAGCCAATCTTCTATCAAATTCAACTTGGGCTGCATCCTTTGGAATAATTTCTTCTACCAATTTACCCTTACCCTTATCTGATGGTTCAATGGTTGGTAAGGTAGATGGTAATACCTGAGTAGAAACTTCCTTGATGATAGATGATGACTGGAATACATCACCTTCATGTGCAGGTCTGTCAACGCCCAAATTTCCTCTATCAGCGCCCAAAATACTTCTATCAGCGTCCAAATTTGTCTTGTCAACGCTCAAATATTTTCCCTCAGCGCCTTGTGTAACCTCTCTCAACATAGCTGTAAATGATAAATTTAGATTGGTTGGAGAGATTAAGGATGTATCAAAACCTGGTTGTTCCTTCAAAGTTGTAAGGGCTTCAGCAACATCCATTGATTGACCAACTTGGCTGCCCTTATCACTCAGATTTCTTTGATCTTCCTCCCCTTTGGAAGACTCCTCCATACCCCTCCTAGCATGATCACTCTCCAAAACAATAATCCTCTCTCTCAATTGCTTGAGTTCAAGGCCTTGAGAGCTGACAATTTGTACCAAGTCTGCATTTTGCTTTTGCAAGCTAATGCAGACTACCGTCAATTCCAAAAGAGTAATTGGTTCCAGTCTGCCCTCTTCTGAAATAGGTATTTACCCTCCCAAGTCAGATTCATTGGGCAAAGATGAGGACTTAATTATGGTGGGACTGCCTTGGCCAGCATCTAAGCCAGAACCAATAGTCCCAGCCTCATCCAGGTCACCAGCCACACTTGTGGTGGTGGTTCTCTCTGCTACATGGTTAGGACCACCAGAGGAGAACACTCTAGTAGTCCTTTGGCGTTTTATCAACCTATATTCAGGTGGTGTGGAAGATGGTGTGGAAGAATGGGTAGATGTGGGTTGGTTAAGGGGTGTTTGGGATTGTGAAGGTTGTGTGTCAGTGTTGGAAATAGGCACATCAACGCCAACATTTGATGTGTCAGCGTCAAAGGGTTCTTGGTCAAGTTGCATTTGTTCAGGTGAGGGTAAAGGTTCAGGAATGGGTTCAAGTTGTGGTTGAGGGTCAATTTGAGGTTGGGGGTCTGGTTGTGGTTGTGCTGCTGCAATAACAGCAAGCATGGTTGGGGTTAAAGGTAAGTCTCTATGGGGTGGTGAATTCATCTTCGTAAAAATAGCTTTCTTTTGCTCAGGGATTTTATAAAAATCATTGTGATCCCTTGAGCAGTAACCTTGATCATCAAAAACCATTTGCAGAAAACGGGGATAAGCTAAAGTCATTTTTGTCCCCTTGTTTTTACACATCCCTTCAAAAATCATTTTAGAATAGTTATATTTTTGCCCTGTTGCAATGCACACAATAGCACTGGCAATGGATCTATTGATCTCATTGTGTGCAGTACATTTGGGACTCAAACATTGAAGGAGGATGTGGATAAGGTACTTCCAGGCTGGGGGAAATTCCTGCTTATGATACTTATTAAGAGTGCCTTCATCAGGAAAAGGATATCCCAAAGCCCTAAGCCCTTGTTCTATTTCATTTATGGGAAGGATGGCTACACCATCAGCATCATCAAGATGCAAGGCCTGGCGTACCAAGGCCTTAGTAACCACCCAAGACCTCCCATGAACAATAGAAGTTAATGTGGTCACTCCATTAACTGTTGAGGAACTGACAGTGTTCCAAAACTGCTTAATGTGTGTGACTGGAACGAGTGGTGCATGAGAAAGAGCATACCTTAATGGGGATGCATTCAAATACGCCACCATTTGTGTGTATTGAGGAAACAGAGTATCATCAGCAGCAAGATAAGCAATCATGTTGTGTTGAGACTTGAACCCCAATTCCAATTCTGCTGAGTTAAACTTTGGTGCCATTGATGAAAGCTGTTAATTTTAAGTGTAGAAGATGAAGTTGATAAGAGAAAAGTGTTAGACAAGAATTATAGATACCCTGTTTAAAATAGGAGCCAAATTTATAGGAGAGAAAGAATGCATGTGATTGGCCCAAAAATAGGCAAAGATTTTCAAAAACGAATCATGAAAATATTGAAAAAGTTATAAGTTATCTCATGCATTTAATGAAAGTAACAACTCCTAAAATTACGGCTTGAAAATATGTCAAAAAGTAACAACT